>JAXQQM020086335.1:0-29254 GCA_034641835.2 Pinus albicaulis
CGCCTGCCTTGAAACAAGCTGCTAAACAACATGAATGTTTTTATTTAAAATCATAAATACATAGTCTCAATTATAATTCATAAAATCTCAGCTACAATCAATAAGAATATGGAATCTTTGGAAATGTGGGTCTGTTACACACCCTTGGAATGTTACAACACAAAATAAATTAATACAAAAATTAGGCACAACAAGCTTCTGTTATGAAATAAGATTATTGCATATGTAATGCATTTAGTACAGTTGAAAAGATAGTTAATGGCACATATTGCAAGACCTAAGTTACCTGCCATGTTCTTACCCCGCCGATGGCGAACCTAATATGAATGTTTAATTGAGTACTAATATCTTACCTGTAAACAATGCTTCCTGAAGGGCCTCTTCTAAGAGTCACTACCTGAAATTTGTATTTTATTAGCATTACCATTTCAATTCCAGAGAGTTTGCAGTAGCTCAAAACAACTAATAGATAGCAACACAATTTTAATATATACTAGAAGCAAAACCTCAGCTCCAAGTTCTGCAATATGCTCGATCATCTCCAATGGTGATCCAGGTCCAACAAGTGAAGCAACTTCCTTTTCGTTTGTGGAAAATATGTTCCCAACAGAACCCAGTGCCCTATAAGATGAAAATCCATATTACTAAATTACAACATTGCTAAGATACTTTAACTCAGTCAAGTTAATATTTCTAGTGATTCAATTTGCAGAGAGGCTGACTGCAGCCTCCTCTTCCTATAAAATTCCCTGCAAGAAAAAGGATGTTGCATAACTGAATTGAGTTCACAAGGTTAAAAAAAATTTCAAGGGAAATTTCCCATTCAAAACAGAAGCGTAGAAATGAAAAACTCCAGGAGGAAATCTAGAAATGCAACCTGTTGAAAAACCAGAAGTAGCAGATTGCAACTCCTGGTATGTAAAATGCCTGTAGGTTTTACTTTGACAAAGGCACTCTAATCTCCTTGCCAAAAAATATACAACAACCAAATGAAATCAGTATACAACAACCTTAGCTAATGGTTCTCTTGTCTTTGACTCTTCACTCCATGGTTCCTCTGAGGAGTGTAGCTTTATAGATTGTTATTGCTTTTAATTATGCCCAGCACAGGGCTCTCATTTATGTGCTTTTGTGAACTCTTCTATTGATCCATCCTCAAATTATTCATCTAATGTGTACGCCAGTTCTTTGAATGACTGACAATTTAGAGCACTATTTGGTAGGTTATGTCAAACCAGGAGGTAACTCCTCAAAATCAGAATGTGTATTAGTTGAAGAATGCACATGGATTTATACATGGAGGTGAGGCTATTGGGATTCATCTCCCAATGACTCTTGGCCTTCCTTATTTTCTAATATTAATTAATATACAATATTAAATATGCACACCCATCCATAGGATTAGGTGTCAACATTCCCCCCTTTAATCCGAAGGGATGTTGGTGAGTCCAAGCATCGATCTGAACTTTTCAAACTTTTCTCTTCCAAGTGCTTTGGTGAAGATATCAGCGGTTTTCTCATTTGTGGAACAATGATGTAGATGGATGGTTTTGGCCTGAACATGATGTCGAATTAGATGGTATTTTGTATTGATGTGCTTTGTTCGATCATGGAACTTTGGGTTCTTGGCCAACTTTCTTGCAGAAGTGTTGTCGATCATGAGTGGTGTGGAGTACATTTGTTTCATCTGCAAATCTTCCAGGATTTTAAGACCTGATTTCCTTTGTTGTAGAAATTTCTTGCCACATATTACGCCTCCGGTCGTAGGTCTGCTGGGCCCGGCTGGGCTGCGTGATCTCCCATGAGACGGCTCGATCCAAGACTCATGGTGTAACTTTGTAGTAGACACCCACTTTGTTTCTTTGTCGCCATCAAAGTCACGAGATGGTGTCAAGTCAAGCTGAAGTCGCCTACGTATGTATATTGTCCAAAGTCTTGAGTCCCCTTCAAGTACCTTAGCACTCTGTTTGTGAATCAATGTCCTTCTTCTTCACAAAGGTTTTTGCATAAACCTTGAGAGGATTCCAACAACAAATGAAATGTCGGAATTACTGGTAATTGGTAGGATAGATAAGACTTCTGGTACATCTATACTTAGTTGCATCCTCAAATTCCTTCCCTTCAATAGATGTGAGCTTCAAGTTTTGTTCCATTGGAGTGGTTAAGGGATTACATTCATTCATGCCAAACTTGTTCAAGAGATCTCCAATTTACTTCTTTTGAGAAAGAAATATGAATTTAGGATGTTGAATTACTTCAATACCCAAATAGTAATGAACATGACCCAAATCAGTCATTTCAAAACCTTTCTTCAACTCTTTCTTCATGGATGCAATATGGCTCTCATTGTTTCCTGTTATCAAAAGATCATCTACATATACCACAAGATATACAACTGTTTTTCCAACTTTCTTAACAAACAAAGTTGCATCATCAAGATCAAAATGTTTGAAATCAAGTTTCAGCTGGTGGCTTCTATATGAGTAAGCAGTGCTTGCAGTCTTGCTAACATTCTGGATTTGCAAACTTTGTGTTTGACCATATCCACAATCTGGTGGGACCTCCCGACTTTCTCCTTGAAGATCTCCATTTCAGAAAATTTGTTTACATCCATCACGATGAACTTTCATCCTCTGTTTGCTAAGGCAAAGAGAGTCGGATGGTGGTCCATTTCTTTGTGGAGATAGAGATTTGTTTCTTCATAAATCAATTGCTTCATGCAATAGAATCTTTTCTAGCATGTCACTTTTCAAATGATCGTCATGTGTGTTTGCATGAACCACTTACGGCCAATTGGTTTCGTTCCCAAAGGCGGATCAACCAGCTTCCAAGTGCCATTCTTTATCAAGGCATCATACTCCTTCTGCATCGCTTCTTTCCATTCATCATGAGAAGCGGCTTCTTTGAAGGAAGTTGGTTCATGATCTGTAGACAAACTCAATTCACAGTTATAAACAATATCCATATCAACAGGGGAATCAGAATTATCTACATCACCTTCGATTTCTTGAGTGGAACTTCTTGTTCCTGTTTTTCCAACCTCATCAGGATGAGCATCCTCCAGTGTCTTTGTCAGCCATTTGGGGGGACCTTTCTGAGATGGCCCTGGCTGGTCACTTGACTGAGTTGGGATTGATTCAAGATTCAATCTCCCAATTCTGTCGATCACATCATCCAATGTGTCATCCGTGGTTGTTTCTTCATGTGGGGGAGAGTGTGGTTCAGGAAATGATTCCACAGTTTGATTCAATATCGGAATCCCCCCTTCGAGGTGTGGAATCACATTATCAAATTATTGGAAAGACTTTGCATGTGTGAATCTATCCAGGCGATCAAGTTGCCGCTCAACAACCTTGTCACTCTTGGAAGATTCAAGAAATATGACATCTCTTGCTATCACAAACTTCTTATTTGCTTCATCATAGAGACGATATCCTTTGGAGGTATTGGAGTACCCCAAGAAGATACATTTTATGCTTCTAGCACCAAGTTTGTTCCTTTGACCCTTGGGTATCAAGGCATAACAGGTGGACCCAAAGACCCTGAAATGCTTTACTGAAGGAATGTGGCCATGCCACATTTCAAAAGGAGTTTTGTTTCTAATTGAACTTGAAGGACACATATTCTTTATGTAAACAACACATAGAACTGCATCAGCCCAAAACATCAATTTTACATTCTTGAAAAATAACATGGAGCGGACCATATTTAAAATAGTTCTGTTCATTCTTTCAGCTACACCGTTCTGTTGTGGATTATATGGCACAGTTGTTTGATGTTTGATTCCATGTTGGCGAAGATAATTTTCAAATTTGTTTGAAGTGTATTCTTTTCCATTATCAGTACGTAGAGAGCCAATATGTGTTTGTGCATCATTTTCAATCCATGCATGAAAATTCTTGAAAGTTTGAAAAGCATCAGACTTATTCTTCAGTAAGTAAATCCAACACATTCTGGTGTAGTCATCGATAAATGTCATCATGTATTTGTTTCCATTTAAACATTGTTCAAATTATAGTCCCAGCTAGACAAGTTCAAGTTTCCTATATCTGATGTGAATCCATAAAAATATCTTTGTATTTCTGGAAGACCAGCATCACATTCCTTAGGTTTTCTAGGAACATGGCGGTCACTCAGCACCCATTTTCTTCAATAGCTTGAAGGCATCATAATTTAAGTGTCAAAATCAGCATGCCATAAAAGACTTGATGGAAATATTACCTTCATCTATGGTGACAGATACTGTAAAGTTTGAGCATTTGATGAGATGAACCTTTAGAAGCAAAAGTCTCCTTCTTCTATTCCCTCCATGTGGGACTGGCAGTCTGATCTGTCGGCCTGCAGCAACGCCGTAAAGCAGTGGCGAGTGTCCTTAGCTGCAGGATTTCCCATTCAGGGCCGACAAGCTTCTCTTCTTTCAAGGAGGTGTATAGAACCTCATGTAGGATATGATCAGGAAGACCGAGCAGTTTAAGCCTGACTGTGCCAAGCCCTGATGGCTTGAGTTTGGATTTATCTGCGAAATATACTGCTCGATCAACTTTGTCAGTGAATTCTTCAAAAAAATCTTTTCTAAATGTCATGTGACATGTTGCTCCTGAATCTAGCAACCAATCATCTCTCCATGAAGTAAATGAAACATCAAAGAGGTTTTCAGTTACTCCATTGTTACAATGTGCTAGAACATAGTAAGCGGATTCAGGTGCTTTACCTTTGTCTTTGTCATTGGTTTTACCTTTGTCTTGATTTCTGTGCTGCTCAATTTTGTTCCACGGTGTTCTGCATTTGGATGCATCATGTCCATCTCTCTTGCACCGTGTGCAATGAAGATTGGATTTGTCAGCTTGTCTGCCCCCCCTTTCTGTGAAGTTCCTTCTTCCTCTTCCTCTTCTGCCACCTGTTCCTCTGGATGAATCTGGAGTATGACTCTTTTCTCTATGTGCCAAGTATGCAGCCTCTTCGGAAGATGAAGGGACTGTCATCTTCCCAAAAGCTTTCTCTCTTTCTGCAAACTTTTTCTCAAGTTTATCAAAGGTGATATGCTCAAGGTTTCCACTTGCTTGCAAAGACTCAAGATAATGTGAGTAAGTCGGATATAATGCCTTAAAATATGCTATGAGAGGTATGTCCATTTTTACACTAGTGTTTTCAATGTCATGCATTATAGATGTTACTTCTGAAGCTAAAGCAAGGGGATCATCATTCTTCATTTCAAGACTGAACAGCTTAACCATCAATTGAACATTTTCTAATTCTGAATGTGAGTCATAGAGTTCTTTTAGTTTCTTCAAGGCTTCAAAGGCATTTGAGAATGATGAAATATGGCGACTCACCTCTTCACTGACTAAGGCTGCAATCAAGGCATAAGCCTTGCAGTTCTTGTTTTCCCAAATGGCAAGCTCTTTGTCTGAAGTGGGCTTCTCTGGTGGATTTTCTGCTTGTCCTTCACAGATTCCTTTCCACAGCTCATTAAAAATGAGTGTGTTTTTAATCTTCCGCGACCATTCAAGATAGTTCTCTTTGCCGGAGAGAACTATCCCAACAATTGAGATGAGAGAATGCATTAGACTGCTGGAAAAAATCTTCTGAAGAGGAAACAAATTCTGCTATAAAAACTTCTAACTCTTGAAATATTTCAAATAAAGGGGCAAAAACTCTTGCTGGAAAAATTTTTCTGAGTTTAAAAACTCTTTCTGGAAACTAAATCTGCTCAGAAAACTTTTTGCTGAAGACTGAATTTTAAAAAACACTCTTTGCTATAAACTGATTCTGCATAAAAAAATGTATTTTTTTTTGTTTGGGGAAAAAAAATGTATATGAAAAAAATGGAATTATGAATGGGAGGGGGGCGGTATTGAAAATGAAATGGGCGGAATGGTATTGAATGGATGTATTATGAATATGAATGGGGGAAGCTATTGAAATGGGCGGAATTGACTATTCAAAAGTGGTAGGGACATTATATTATGGAGGGGCGGTATTGAACGATGGGAGGGGCGGAATTGTGAAAGGGAAAGGAGGGGCGGAAACAAAACACAACGCTTTTCAATGGACTGTTGTAACAATGTAATACACAATGTAATACATAGCGTTTATATATGAACAATGTAATACACAGCGTTTAAATGACAGCGTTGTAATATATGAACAATGTTTTATATATATCGACAGAGTTGGATATCAACGTGGAGGAGGGCCGACAGGCCACGGAGGGCAGAGGACTGTATAATGCAGCAAAATAGACAGCGTTAAATAGACAACGAAGGCGTGCTTAAATGATAGCGTTTAAACAACATGACAATATAACCATGTAATGACTTGCGTATTGCATGGCAACGTTTATCTCTGCGTTGTAATATCAACAGAGTTTGGATATGCAACGAATAGGACGCATCACAATGTAATACCACAGGCGGACACGCCAATGACAGAGCGGTATTATAATTTGAAAGGTTGTAATGAAAGGGCGTATTAAATGGAACGCTGTATTAAAACGTGCAGACAGCAGTGGAGGCGATAAATGGGCGGGCTGTGTATATATGCAGAGGAGTGGTGTTATCGATGGTGTATACCAGCGTTGTAAAAAACACAGCGTTGTATTGTAATGCAGACATCCTGTAATGCGTATTGGAATGGAGGCGTAGTGCAGGGAATGGGGAATGGAGAATGCAGAATGAGGGAGATGAGTGAGGGCGCAGGGAGAATGGAGGAGGGAGGTGTGAGTGAATGGAGCGTAGGGATGAATGAGGAGGCCCAAAAGGGCGTTACATAAAAAATTTGAACTTGAATCTGCAGTAAGACAGAGTTGCAGGACTGCTGGAATGGCAGAGCTGCAATTTGCAGATTGACAGAGCCTGCAGTCTGCAGGAGCTGGAGCTGCAAATGTCAGTGCTATCTAGGGAAAAAAAAAATGCAGAATAACAGTCTAGCAGTTAATGAGCAGCAAAAACTATTAAAAATATTGACTGAGCAAAGGGTAGGGAGTTACACCACAGGGCAGAAATGCCTAATGTGGGGCTGGCTCTGATACCATGTCAAACCAGGAGGTAACTCCTCAAAACTAGAATTGTGTATTAGCTGAAGAATGTACATGCTTATATAGATGGGAGGTGAGGCTATTGGGATTCAACTCCCAATGACTCTTGGCCTTCCTTATTTCCTAATAATAAATAATATACAAAAATACATATGCACACCCATCCATAGGATTAGGTGTCAACACTGTGTATGAGAAGTAAATATCAATACCTGCACATAATAAAAAGAAATGTATGTCAACCATAATTGCTGTGTTATTCAACATTTAAACCCACTGTGTTCAATAAATAACACCCACCCCATAACAACATTTAAACCCACTGTGTACAATAAATGACACCCACCCAATAAATTCAATAAATGATTTCCCATCAAAACAGATCAAACACATGGATCAACAAAAAAAAATTCTCAACCATTAGATCACATCAAATTCAATCCTGATCACACATGCAAAATGAAGCCATTGCAATCCATGTCCATCATTGTCACCAATAAAATTCAACTGCAAAAAACTATAAAAGAAGTTCAACCACTGTTGAAGTTACATTTTTCAGTTTCAAACTATTCACCAGCCTTGGAGACAATCCAGCACAGAACACACCCAGCCTTGGAGACAACCCAGACAGAACACACCCCAAAACAAAACACAGTATATTCAGGTTAGTTTACATTTTTCTTACAATTTTATTTTAATTTCTGAGTCTTTATTTCAGCTTTCTTACACTTTTATTTTCATTTCTGAGTCTCAGTTTTTAGTTATTTCTGAGTCTTTATTTCAGTTTTCAGTTTTTGAATTGCAAACAAACAGAATTGCAAACATTCATTTCTGAGTCTTTATTTCAGTTTTCAGTTTTTGAATTGAAAACTAACAGAATTGCAAACATTCGTTTTTGAGTCTTTATTTCAGTTTTCAGTTTTTGAATTGCAAACAAACAGAATTGCAAACATTCATTTCCGAGTCTTTATTTCAGTTTTCAATTTTTAAATTGCAAAAAAACAGAATTGTAAACATTCATTTCTGAGTCTTTATTTCAGTTCTACCACGAAGCCTATTGTTTTACTGATTTTGATTTTAAGCTACTTCACATCATGGCTTGGGAGCACCTAATCATCATAGTGTAACTTATTAATTTTTTTATCTTAGCAATTCAAGTGACCCATGGTGCTTTTCAAATCAACATTTTCAAATGTTTCTTTAAAGATACGGGTTGAACATGAAAAACTCAGTTGTCCACTTTTTCCTATCCCTTATAGAGGGCAGATGCTACCTAACATTTTTAGCAGATGTCTTAGAAATTTACAGAGGTATTGGAGTTTCTTCCACTTAAAAATAGAAGAAAAAAAGCATAGATTAGTTTCTTCCCTGAAGAGAGGGCAGACGCTACCCATGTAGAAAAATTCTGCACCAACTCAGAAAAATTAACTCTTTCCTAGAGGTTTCCTGATCTTAACTTAGTAAAATTTTAGGGTTGTTATAAAACGTAAATGAAACAGCAGCAGCAACAGATAGTGTTTCACCTCTTAACAACATCAATTCACTAGGCAATTCAAGAGAAAAAACACCAAAGTGTGCCAACAAGTTTCCCCCCACTAGCAAAATGTTGTAATGTATAAACTGGATCTGAATTTCAGTTTATGACAGCTGTAAATACAGCAGCAAATCTACCCTATCTTCTTCATTATTAATGCTAAATCAGCAAGACATACAAGTGCTAGAAATTACAAAACCTTGAATAAATAGGTCGCTGAAAATCAAATCTGCAAATCTGCAATAGGGACAATTTTTGAGAGTTGGAAACTTCATATAGATGTGTAAAGATGGAATTTCACGTACACACCATAGCCTCATTCCAAGGCTAAATCCTTACAATCAACCTACAAAGCCACATGCAGGCTCATACATGTGAAGTGCTGCACTCCATGAGTACATATGTCAAGTTTCATGGTGATATTATACACAAACAAGGTTCCAATAGAAGAATGCCATACAAGCTTGCAACTAAGGTCAAGCAAGCATCTAGTGAAGTAAATTCATTGTGCAAATCCATCATGGATCATCTAGGGGCTGATCAGACACCATGCAACCCAAATCTCTTGAAGCATCCCCAAACATGGTGCAAGCACTGTCAAAGTAATCCCTAAAGGTGAAAACCCAAATAGTGAATGGATGTCTAGTTAATATACACTTGTATCACACTTCATCAAAACATAGAAGATAAAAAAGGAAACGATTGCTTTAAGTTGAAAAGTTACATGGTTTATTTTATACACCTCTTGGGAGCTAAAGAACAATTTCAATCATAGGTATTAATTTCTGTTTTGTATTTCTTTTCGGTTTATGGAATTGTTTGATCCTTTTAAGCAAGGTTTCTTGTTCAATGCTTGTTGTTTTCAAATGCATTTGGAAGAGAACAAGAATAATCATTTCCAGTTGCTAGTTTTACATCAAATTTTAGTGATATAGAGCTCCCTATCATGTTGCACCTTTTATATAGGAAGACTGCAGAAGTTAACTATGCACAGATTATAGGAATAACAATGTTATATATAGAATACTAATAAATTTAATGATACTTGACAATTCGAGTAACATTCCATGCAATGAAAAGAAAATAATATCACATGGATTGCCTAATTTAGAGTGCAAAATACACCCTTTAAACTTTTTTTCATTGCAAATACAAGTACACTACATGGATTAGGTGCTCACACATCGGTAACAAATACATTAGTTAAAAAAACTCTTTATAGGTGTCTGTATATATGTGTGTGTGTGTGTTTACTAAACATCAGTTAAAAAACACCGTGTCCTCTTGCTCTGTAGATACAAAACCTGCAATCTGTCCATTTTGCATGCTTTTCAATCCATCCAGTGACCCACAACCTAACTTTGCTGTATGACTCAAGGGCCTTTACGGGGTATATCAACCACAAAGTAGAACCCATAAAACTACCCAAACCCTAGTTTGTAACATTTGATGGATTCAAAATATTTAGAGTCCCTTGGCAAATAAGTCACCTAGATTAATTGAACTAGTCAATAGAAATGTTTTTTAACAAGTTGATGAATTCAGTAACTATGATCAGAATGTTCTGTATCTAAAAAAGAATAATATGAATAAGATGCTAATTTGTTTTAGTGAATGAGGCAACATTGCAATTGAAACTAAAAAATATTATAGATTTCATAAATTCAACACCTCAATACCTGAGTTTTGGTCACAGTTTGTAACAGTTGATGGATTCAAAAAATTTAGAGTCACAGTGCACAATGGAACTTACCCAATCAGTTGAACTTACCCAATTCAGCTTCAGTGTACAAAATGACTTCAAATGACACAAAGATCAGACTGGAATTCAAACTTACCCAATCATTTGAACTTACCCAATTCAGCTTTGGGGTGCATAATGACTTCAAATGACACAGAGATCAGACAAAGATAGAGATTAGATTCTGGAAACAAGTAACCAAAAACAAACCATAACCAAAAACAAAACATGAGTAGCTGAGCATAGAAGCCTGTGGAAAATATCTCAGTAGTTGAGCATAGAAGCTGTATCATTTGAAGTTAACATATATATCTACAGTAGCTGAAAATAGAAGCTGTAGCATTTGAAGTTAACATATATATCTGCAATTGCTATGCATAGAAGCTGTATTCATCATATGAAAACAATCCTTCTTTTCAATTATGAATAACTAAATAAAATTGGTGCTTTTGCAGCCTGCAGGTAGTTGCATCCATGGCAAGATTGAGTTATGTCGCTCGCACAAGGAGAAGTGGCAGAAGAGTGACCAGGGGTGCCCAACTGCGATGCACCTCATCAGATGAGGAAAGAACATGTGATGTCAATGCCACCAATGCTCCAAGAAATGTTGTTGACGATGACCATGTGGCTAAAGCTGATGTTGTGGCACCATCAGCCACAGAGCCACTGTCAACCACAGTCCAAGGTGCAACTTCAACTAAAAATATCAACGCTATAAGAGGTTGGACAAAAGAAGAAATGTTAGCTGCAATTGACGACATAGAGTTCAATGGATGTTCTGTTCGGCCATCTGCAAAGAAGCATACTATTCCCCCTTCATCAATACATTATTGGATAAATGGGCTGACTCACACCAAACGTAGAGGGCTTTTTACAGTTATGACTGAAGAGGAGGAGGGCGAGGTGGTTGAGTGGTGTAAAGAAATGGCCCAATTGGGACATGGGATAGAGTTGATACAACTCAAATCTAAAGTTGCTCAAATCTATCAAGGGAGGCCAAACCCATTCAAAGATGGGTTTCCTGGTAAATCATGGTGGTTTGGGTTTAAAAAAAGGCATCCAGACCTTGTATTGCGTATAGTTGAGGGCCTTGACAGGGACAGAGCATTGAATTTGCGCCCTACAGTTGTATGTAAGTTCTATGACACTCTTTCTAGTGCATATGATAAACATTCTTATGCTGTAGACCATATATGGAACTGTGATGAAACAGGTTTACATGCGGAAAGGAATTGTGGCATGAGGGTAATTGCCAAAAGAGGCAGCCGAAACGTGTTAAAGATTTTGCCTAAGAGCAGGGAATGGATAACCATTTTATGTTGTGTCAATGCAATTGGTGCTTCAATCCCAGGATTTTATCTTTTCAAAGGTAAAAATTAGTTGAAAAATTATATACAAAACTGTGAACCTGGAGCATGCATGGCTGCACATCCCCATGCATGGATGGCTAAAGAAATTTTTCAAAATTGGCTTTGCCACTTTGCTGCATCTGTGCCAGGTGGTGTCTCACCTAATAATAGACACATGTTGATATTAGATGGGCATGGAAGCCACATGGCTCTACAAACAATTGAGGAAGCATACAATTTGGGCATTGACCTTTTAACATTGCCCGCTCATACCACTCACAGATTGCAGCCACTTGATGTTAGTGTGTTTGTCCCTTTCAAGAACTATTTCAGGTCAAAACGTGCTGCATGGATGGCAAAGAATCCAGGGGTTGAGGTAAAAAGGTTCGAGTTAGCAGAGCTTGCAAGTAAGGCTTTTAAAAGGGCTCTGACACCATCAAATATCAAGGCTGGCTTTAGAAGGACAGGAATATGGCCACTAAATTATGATGCTCTTATGAATGATACTGCTTATAGCCAAGCTTTCCATGTGGATGGTCAGGAAGAAAGGCATGAAGTGGAAGAAGAAGTAAATGAACATGATGATGTGGTTGCAGCTGATAATATAATTTCCCTCTCTCAAGGACAGTTATATGTTGATGATGATGAGTAGGTATGTGAAACACAATATACTTGTCAATAAATTGATGGCAACACCATTGAACATCCAGTTGAGAATGCAGATTTTGTTGAAACAGAAATTGCTGATATTGTTAATGCAGATTTTATTGAAACAGAAATTGCTGATATTGTTAATGCAGATTTAGTTCAAAATGAAAATGCTGATATTGTTAATGCAGAAAATGAAATTGCTGATATTGGGCATGAAATTGAAAATGAGCAATTGACATTGCCTAGCCAGGTAAACCCACCATCATGGCTGGCAGAAAACATGATTAATTTGAACGCCCATAGTGTCTCAAGAACCAATGAACAAAGCATGAACATGCCTTCACAAGTGGCTGAATTGAATAGTGAAATTGTTCATTTTTTTGTGGACAATAGATCAATGGAAGAAGATGGAGGACATAATGAGGCAGCAGATGAAGAAAACAATATAGTTCAATCAAGTGCCACGGATACTGAAGTGCCAAGCAATGACATGCAGGTGGGAGAGAGGGAGAAGTTACTTGGGCGGTTCTTAAAGCTACCAGTAGAAAGAGTGTTAATGAAAAAGAAGCAAGGAATAGCCAGTAGTCTTCCTTTGGGGCGAAGTTCATAGTTACTCACCTCTGAAGACTATATAAATCTCCTTGTTGAGTCTAAAAATAAGAAAATGGAAATTCAGGAATTAAAATAGAAAAAAAAAAGATCAAGCCAAGGAGAAGAAGGCAGCAAGGGCTATTGCAGCACAACGTCGAGCAGATGAAAGGCTTGAAAGAGAGAGAGCAAGGCAAGAGAAAGAGAAACCAAAAAAAATCTCAAGACAGGAAAAGGAAGCAAGGAAGGCTCAACAAATGTTTGAAAGGGAACAAGGGTTGACTCATATGGTTGACATAAATGCAAGCACAGTTGATGAGAATGAATCCAGGAACATGTCCAACACATTGGACAACATTGCAAATAATACAACATTATTCCAAGACCTCATAAACATTCAAGTGCCTCACTATCAAAATCGGGGTTTACCCACTTGCCGTATTCCTACCACAGGAGGTCTGAATTCAATGTATGCTCAGCACACACCTCCACTTAACGCAAGTGTGAGGTACAGGTACTCAATTCCTCCATGGTTGGAAGGGACAAATTGGTCTCAATTATATCGAAGCAATCAACCACCACCTAATCAAGCCTTCTTAGGAAGGCCAACCTACTTGGCTCAATCAGGCAACTCAGGGTTTGGCACTGAATATTCTCATGGCCATAAAGAATAGGAGTGTTAAATGTTTTTGGATGTAACCACATTATGATGTGGATTTTTGGATGGAGTATATGTTTGGACTTTCATATCTTAATAGATCTCAGACTTCCTTTCTACTACACTAAGTATAATTCATAATTCATACTTAAGATTTCCTTTCTACCACACTAAGTATAATTCATAATTCATACTTCAGATTTCCTTTCTACTACACTAAGTATAATTCATAATTCATACTTCAGATTTCCTTTCTACTACACTAAGTATAATTCATAAATAACAAAACTACAACAATGCAAAACAGAAATGAACAATGCAGTCTGCAATGCAAAACATAAGCATGATTTTCCCTATTCAACTTCATCTCTGGATATAATTAATCAACAAAATAATAACATCACATAAATTATGAATAGCATGGGAAACTTATCGATTAAAACTGCACACATAAAACAAAATCATGAAATTTATTTGTCAGGCATATTTAATCAGAGCTTTTTATCCATGATAACAAATGTATCTCATGTGCATTTATGTTGTCCTACTTGTTTTAGATTTCATCCCAAACTACAAAGAAAACTAACAAAAATGAAACCAAACTGTGGTCCATAGGCTACACAAATTGCTGCATATCATATTTATGATGTTTCCAATATTATTATGACTTGATTATTTGACAAGCTGTCTTCAACAAATAACTACTTTTGCCTTCACCAAAACAGGAATTTTCGCTAGGTCTAGAATAAGAGCTACAAAGACAACAAAGCATTACTTCAGTCCAGAAAGGTGAAAAGAAAAGAAACAAACTATAAGCAAATCATGGTCCAGATGCTTACAAAAATAACTTCTTTTTCCTTGGGATGCAAAAGCACTTCGCAAATTATTCCCCTGGTATTCATTTTCCATCACAGATCAAGAAGATAAGACCATTCAATACAAATTTTCACTTAGAAATTCATAAGACAAAAATGAGTTAAAAATGAGCAAAACCATACCGGATAGACCATGATGATCAAAATGCATGGCACTAATACAATTGTGGTATTTACCATTTGTAATTAGGTTCAATACATTACTCATATAAAGGACATAGAGAGTTCCAATCTTAAAATAAAACTACGTGGGACTAATACAATTGTGGTTTTTACCAATTGTAATTAAGTTTAATACACAACCAAATGTTTAGGCCACGAAGGCATGTATAATTGTCGAAGACGACATTGAGCCGAACCCTAATAAAAGAAAACAAGAAAAAAATTAAAGATTTCCCTTGCTGATTTCCAAATGCAGTGTGCTTAGCCTAGTCCCCCGAGAAAGGTAAGTTCACGAGAATGACGATCTATAGGGTGCAACACTCGAGTCAAAATGTTGAAAAGCACAGAATTTATAACCATGCCACTTTCAAATTATATTCCTCGAAAACCAACGACTCACGAGTGTTACTTGGGAAAAGCACGGTGGAAATTATGTTAATATTCTGAGAAACGGAGTAAGGAATTACAAAGGAATGAACGAGAGTTTTAATACACTCTTGTTACCTATTAGAGTATAGGTCATAGACCCATATCAAGCCCAAGGCTACAAATTGTTATATGCCATTTCTAAAAATTAATCACGAGTGTTGCCTCAAATAGAAAGTACCTGAAGAAAAGCAAATTCTTTCTCTCTAGAGAGACCTGTAACGACATTAAAGTATACATTTACAGGGTTACAAATATATTGCTAAATATACCAATAGAAAGAATTGGAGTGGAGCAAACTATGAGAATATAAGAAAAGAAAGCCGATTTAAAAAACCCCAAGTTTAACCTAAGGGTTTAGGAAGAAATCCAACAGCACATAGCCATACCCCGGAGCACTTATTTATGCTTGAGGCTAACAAAAATTTATGGCAAAACGAATTCAAATTTCCTAGCTACATCTAGGAAGGGCTTGAAAACTCGAAATAAAAAATTATGCCAAAATCCAATTCTCTCTATGGAATAAAAAGAGCATGAAATTAGAAGTCTCTTACATGATCACTAAACCATAGCACGCGAAGTATAAAGAAAATCTAAAATTTCCTTTACAACACAGAACACCTAAGAGTTTGTTATCATCTACAATATTTGTCAACTGGCTTGTTTGTATCGATTTGCAATAATGATATTTTGTTTTCATGTCTAAGATTCTCCATACCTGAAACCCAAAGGCATACGCAGTTGGCATATGGCTTGATGAGAATACTTCATAGATATAAATTCTGACCACTGACTGTGATGCATTTAATGGATGCCTGCAACTAAAGTGGGTCACATCAAATACTAATCTGCGTGGGTGCTCATGTCACTATGCATGTGATAATATAGTTCGTATTGGAGTGAAATTTGATATTATCATGATAATTGGGTGGAACATTCATATACGTTCCTGATACTATTCGACGACAGAGTCAGTGGGTGTGAGTGGACAGGGATTTGATCTTGCTCTTGGAGGATGATCATGGCCTCCCTTTACTCTATTAATTACTCTGGCCTATTAGAGTATAGGTCACAGACCCATATCAAGCCCAAGGCTACAAATTGTTATATGCCATTTCTGAAAATTAATCACGAGTGTTGCCTCAAATAGAAAATACCTGAAGAAAAGCAGATTCTTTCTCTCCAGAGAGACCTGTAACGACATTAAATTATACATTTACAGGGTTACAAATATATTGCTAAATATACCAATAGAAAGAATTGGAGTGGAGAAAACTATGAGAATAGAAGAAAATAAAGCCGATTTTAAAAACTCCAAGTTTAACCTAAGGGTTTAGGATGAAATCCAACAGCACATAGCCATACCGCGAAGCACTTATTTATGCTTGAGGCTACCAAAAATTTATGGAAAAACGAATTCAAAATTCCTAGCTACATTTAGGAAGGGCTTGAAAACTCGAAATAAAAAATTATGCCAAAATCCAATTCTCTCTATGGAATAAAAAGAGCATGAAATTAGAAGTCTCTTACATGATCACTGAACCATAGCACGCGAAGTATAAATAAAATCCAAAATTTCCTTTACAACACAGAACACCTAAGAGTTACAGTTTTAAACTAGAAATGAGACTATAATGAACAATTACAAACCAGAAATGAGACTATAATGAACAAATACAAGTTGTCTTCAACAAATAACTACCTTTTCCTTCACACAGAACAATAATAACAATGCTTGATGGATAATCTTGTAAGCATTTACAAAACGGATAGTGAAAGACACATACATACATTAATATACACTATATCATCACAATATTAAAAGCAGACGGTCTGTTTATATGGAAAACATGAAAATCATTAAGGAAGACCCAGCGAACTAAGAAAACCCAGCTAAAATCAACAGAAGAGCTAAACCCAAGAAAACAAGAACAACTAAACATAATTCCACCGAACAGTGATTGAAAGTGTTGATAAACATAGGGAGCAAGTGTTAAACAACACAGAGCATGATTGGTAGGATTCACAGAATCCTACCAGAGGTCGCCGAAGGTCCGCCGCCGCCGAGGATGCAGAGAAGCCACCACAACGCCCAAATAGAACCTCACCAACGCCAACCATGGAACCATGTACCTGCAAAAATACAAGAAAATCAGTATTTGATCAACAAAAATGGCATTCTCTTAGTAAAAAATGAAATAATTGCAAAAATACCTGAAGAATTTGACCAAAAAGAGCAAGCGAACCGAAACCCTGGCGTACAAGCATCGATAGTTGGCGGTTCAGCATCAGAGGAATGGTGGACACAATGACGGACTTCACGTTCAAGAACAGGAACGGGCGGCGAGCTACAACATTCAGCAACCAACAAACACATAAACCCAACAAGATCAACAATGCGGAACCGATGAACAGGTTTAGCAACTGCAACAAACAACTAACCAGCAATGGTGGGCATTGAAACGTTGGAGCGTTAATAGGAAATGGAAACAGGTTGTGCAGGTTCTGGAACCCGCAGCAACCACCACCGGCGGAGCCGAACGCCCACACACTGGTCCCGAGTAACAATGAACGAAAGTCCATAGACATCGCGGTAAAACCTCCGGCAAAAACCCTAAAACGTGTTAACCCCTGCGCATTTAATATCATCACCAACCCAACACGTGGCCGGTCCGAGTGGGCAGCTGTCGTACAGCGTCCATGTGTGTTTGGTGACTGGTTGCTGAGGTGGACGGGAGGGCGCCCAACAACTGGTGTCCCTCCCCTAATCTCCATTATGATCTTTTCCATATTCATGATAGTTTATCTTTCAGCTTACTGTGTATATGTCCATTGAATCTCCATTACCTTCTACGCATTTATGATATTTTCCATTTTCAAAATAGTTTATATTGCATTTCACTCTTGTTATTTGTCTAACGCAAGGATCATAGGTATCGATTGATATGGAAATCTAATTTTTTTCTTAGATCCTAAATATCTTAGGATATGTTTGGCTTGGTAGATTCATCTAATCAAATCTTTCTATTTTTGTTTTTCTCTAGCAACGGATTATCTACCACTAGAGACCCTCCTTTCCATACTACATGTTTGGTTTTTCAGCCGATTAGAGTGGGCGATTTTTTTGTTCACAAAAAAGCAGGTGGCATGAGCCCACGCTTTTGGTGGCTGATTTGCAGGAAAACATAACATGTGCTGAATTATATGCCGGCACATGTAAATCTATGCACATTCACCTCTAATTGACTATTTCATAAGGCCAATGCCATAGTATTTTTTCCAACACCTCCCATATGGTACACCCCAATAACAAACACCTTTCTCCACCAAACCTTTTACTCTGGGAGAGGCAAAGAAGAGAAAAAAAAAATAACACACAAAAATCATTGGAGTTGTTTCTTTTTTCAATTGATTACATAAATTTGATTCAACTAGATAATTATAATGAAGGGTATTTAAATTTTTTAGACTAGCTACTCACCCAAAATAAATCAACATGCACACACACTCTAAATTTTACTTTTCCAAAAATATGACTTGACTCGAACTCACTAGACTTGAATCAATTAATTGGCTCTCCTAAATTTATCCAACTCTCACATGTGGAGTAATTACAATTTCCAAGGCTCTCCCTTAATTACAACCATATGACTCAACATAACTAAAACATGACTTAACTATGTATGCTAGGCTTACAGTAGAAATTGACTCAATTATCACTCAAACATGTGTGTTGGTCTATGTCTCACCTAGGCTTACAATGATTCAAAAAATTTTAAATTTTGCATTTTCTTTTCCTTTTCTTCCAAATTCTATATCTTCGAAATTGTTTCATTCTCTATTACACATTCTTACTGTAGGCTCCATATTTCTTTACTAATTGTTGTTGTAATGTTTCTTTGACGTGTTTTAAATTTGTGTTGAAAAACAATATGATCTTGTCTTCAACAACTTCCTCTTCAAATATTCGTTCAACTATGAATTGCTGCCACAACTCTCCATCTTAACACTGTCTTCTTCCCTTTGTTGCTTGTGACCCAGATTCTTGCTTGTGACCCAGGTTTTTGTCTTTCTTTCTACCATATTTATTGATAGCATAAACTTATCTCTTCTTGACTCTATTGTTGAATTTTTTTTTAATGCATTCTTCTTTATTTTCAGAAACTTCCATTTAATTCTCTTCACTTTCATCATCAGGTACTGGTTCTTTCTTCCTATAATCTGCACACTCAAGATTATTATTCACCATTTCATTCAATTCTTTTATTCACCATTTCCCTACCTCTTTTTCCACTTCATGGATGTTGTCTTCCACTGTTATGTTGTTAGTGGATATTCTCATCAAAAACTCTTGAATAACATTATCCTCTTCTTGATCATCAGTTATTGCCAGATCACATACTTCTTCATGAGAAGTTGCAACTGCTTCATAACTTGTTACTACAGTGGCAAATCAAACTTCAATTATTCATCAAACATGGTGCATACCATATTACCACAATCAATCCCTATTTCAAAAAAGAAACCACACATAACATCAAAATAATCTTCATCCACACTATGGTGGGATATTTGAGCATTCATGTGCTCATTGAAAATTTCAACTTCACCAAATCAAACTTCAATTCTTCATCAAACATGGTGCATACCATATTACCACAATCAATCCCTATTTCAAAAAAGAAACCACACATAACATCAAAATAATCTTCATCCACACTATGTTGGGATATTTGAGCATGCCTGTGCTCATTGACAATCTCAACTTCACCAAATCCATCAGTTGCGGTTGGATACACCAATTCACATCTCACTTTGAAATCATCATCCACATGTGTTTCATCACATTGGGACTCACCATCAACTGCACCATCCACATTACAGTGGAGTCCTTGAGAATATTGAACCAGGAAATTCATTTAAACGGAAAAGGAAAAATAAAACTGAATGAGAAACTGAATTAAACATACACAAAAGGTAAACACATTAATTTACATGGTAAAACCTTGACAGGGTGTCAAGGAAACCTCCATGGGGCAAGGGATTGGAAACTCTATTAATCAAATGATTCTCCACTTTTCTCAAGCCTCTCGGGCCATCCAATTTAACCTGGGCTATTTTGTTATTCTAACTTCATTTCGTTATACAACCAACTAACAGGTAATAAGTAAATTTTCCCAGAATTACTTATTTACATTTGTTGCCATATTTTAACAAACTCCACCTTGACAACAATTTTCCTAATCCCTTGCCCATGCCCATTCATCATCTCTTCTACAAGCCAAGAGAAGCGAGACACCATCTCAGCTTCTCTACTGTCACTCGCTTCGTGAATATATCTGCATGATTCTCTTGTGTATGGACATTCTTGAGAACTACTTTGTCGCCTTCGATTACATGTCTTACAAAGTGATACCTTACATCAATGTGCTTGGTCTTGCTGTGATAGGCTAGATTTGTAGCCAAATGAATAACACTTTGATTGTCATAAAATACATTCACTTTCTCTTGCGTCCTTCCAATCTCATCAAGCAGACCTTTAAACCATATTGCCTCCTTACAGGCATCTAAAGCAGCTATATACTCTGCTTCAGTAGTGGACAAAGAAACTGTCTCTTGAAGCTTTGACATCCAACTGATTGCTCCACCTGCAAGAGTAAATACATAACTTGTAGTAAATCTCCTTTTTTCCAAATCACCTGCATAATCAGCATCCACATATCCGCAGACTGAACCTTCACGACCATCAAAGCTGAGGCAATGGTCACTTGTGCCTCTCAAATATCGAAGCACCCATTTCACTGCTCGCCAATGTTCTTCTCCTGGATTTGCCATGAACCTGATGACAACTCCAACTACATGTGAAATGTCAAGTCTTGTAGATACCATCGCATACAAGTTTCCTACTGCATTTGCATATGGTACATGAGATATATACTTCTTTTCTTCATTTGTTCTAGGACTTAAATATGAAGAAAGCTTAAAATGAGAAGCTAATGGAACATTAACAGGTTTCACATTGTTCATACCGAAATTTTCAAGTACTTTCTCCACATACTTCTATTGTGATAACCAAAGCTTACCATTCTTCCTGTCTTTGTGTATCTCCATGCCCAAGATATGTTTTGCTGCTCCAAGATCCTTCATATCAAAAGTCCTAGAGAGCTGAGCCTTTAACCTGTTGATTTCTTCCATGCTTTTGCTTGCAATAAGCATATCGTCAACATACAACACCAAGATAATGAATATGCCATTGAAAATTTTGAAGTACATAAAATGATCATACTCACTTGTGATAAAATTCTGGCTCACCATGAAGGAATTAAGCTTCTTGTACCGTTTCCTGGGTGATTGCCTCAGGCCATATAATGATTTCCTGAGCTTGCAAACTAATCTTCTGCTACGACCTTGTACAAAACCTTCTGGCTGATCCATATATATCTCTTCATCCAAATCACCATGAAGAAAGGATATTTTAACATCTAACTATTCTAACTCAAGATCAAGTAATGTAGATAGTGCTAGCACATTATGAATAGAAACAAGTTTAACTACTGGTGAAAAAATCTCATGAAAATCAATACCTTCAACCTGAGAATACCCTTTTGCAACCAGTCTCGTATTATACCTCTCGATACTTCTATCAACTTTTCTTTTCAACTTGAAGACCCATTTGCACCCAACAACAATTATCCTTTCAAGAAGTTCTACAAGATCCCAGGTATTTTTCTTGGCTAAGGAATCCATTTATTCTTCCATAGCCTTTTTCTATATCTCGCTATCTGCATCATCTACTGCTTCCTGATAACAAGAAGGTTCCCCATCTTCAGTAACTAATGTAAAAGATGAAGCAGAATCTTCATACCTTTTAGGTGTTTTTCTTTCCCTTGTAGACCTTCTTAGAGTGATTGGTTGCTGATTTGGTTCTGGAATTTCTCTAGTTTCCTTTGCTTCTTCAACTTTTTCATCAGAAGTCTCTCCTTCCTTTCAATTTTATAGAAACGGTTTAGTCTCCAATTGAATCCGCTGATTTGGCGATACCTGCTTCTGTTCAAATTTTCCAACATATGATTTTTGAAGAGAAGATTCATCAAATGTTACATCTCTACCAATGATTATCTTCCATGAAGAAGGATCCCACAACCTATATCCTTTCATTGCATAATCATATCCAACAAAGACACAACATTTCGATTTTGGATCTAACTTTGAACGCTAATTTCTAGGAATAAGAGCATAGGCATCACACCCAAAAATATTCAAATGCGAATAATCACAAGACTAACCCGACCAAACTTATTCAATAATTTTACAGTTCATTGCAATCAAAGGTGATCTGTTAACTAAATAACAAGCAGTAGATACTGCTTCTGCCCACAACTCCTTTTGCAGGCTAGCATTGCTGATCATGCTTATGGCTCTTTCCATAAGAGTCTGATTCATCCGTTCAGAAACGCCATTTTGTTGAGGAGTATAAACAACAGTTTTATGTCTAACAATCCCTTTGTCCTTACAAATTTGTTCAAATTATAAAGAAGTAAATTCACCGCCATTGTCAGTTCTTAAACATTTAATTAATTTTCTTGTTTTCTTTTCCACCATTGTTTTAAATTGTTTAAAAACATTAAATACATTAGCTTTATTTTTCAACATATAGACCTAAAATTTCTGGGAGAAATCATCAATAAATGTTAAGAAATATAATGCACCTCCATAAGACACAATAGGAGATGGTCCCCACAGATCAAAATGAATATAGTCTAAAATCTATTTAATATTATGATTTCCAATCTTGAACCTTTGTTTACATTGTTTTCCAAACACATAATGTTTACAAAAATCCAACTTCAAGGATTTCAAATCAGGAAGCAACTTGTGGTTCATCAGTACCTGAAGACCTTTCTCGCTCATGTGACCCAAACGCTGATGCCATAGATGAGAACCTTCTTATGATTTTTCTGATACGATCGCTGCTTCACTAACTTGAGTGCTTCCTTTGAGTCTGTACAGATTTCTGACCTTTTCAGCCTTCATAACAACCAAGGCTCCTTTTGAGACTTTCAACACTCCATTATGACCTGTAAATTTATAGCCATTCGAATCCAAAACTCCCAAGGAAATCATGTTTTTCTTTAGATCAGGTACATGCGTAACATCATATAATGTTTTAAATGTATCATCATACATTTTAATTTTTACATTACCAATCCAAACAATCTGACAAGATGCATTATTTCCCATGAATATAGAAATACCATTTATAGTTTCATATGAAGTAAACCAACTTCCATGTGGACTCATATGATGAGAAGCACCAGAGTATAATAGCCAATTTTCAACATCTTGAGAGACATTACAAATAGAGAGAGCTTCATAAATTAAAACTTCATCAACCATACCTGAATCAACCTGATTTTCTTCCTTGTTATGGTTTTTCGACTCATTCCATTTCCAACAATCTTTCTTGAGGTGTCCAAGTTTGTTGCAGTACCAGCACTTGGCTTTACACTCCTTGCCGCCCTTTGACTTTGATCTGGAAGAACCCCTTGCTTTCTCCTCTCTTTCCTTTGACCGACCTCTGGCTACCATGGCTTCTGGTGCAAATGTTTCAATACTAGATTTCTTTCGTACTTCTTCAAATAAGAGAGCACCCAAAACAGTTTCAAATTTCAGTGAATCGGCAGTGCTCAAACTGATTGAAGTTATGAAGTGGTCCCATGACTCGAACAAAGAACACAACAAGGCTATTGTCTCGTCTTCTTCCTGCATTTTAACTTCCATATCTGACAACTGGAAAATAAGCATATTAAAGACATTTAAATGTTCTGCAATTTTTTTACCCTCCTTCATCTGAAGACTGTACAATTTTCTTTTTAAATAAATTCTATTTGTCAAATATTTATTCATATACAAGGTTTCTATTTTTTCCCACAACCCTTCAGTTGTACACTCTCCATCAATATTAAAGAGAACTTCATCTACCAAACATAACCGAATGGTATTGAGGGCTCGGGCATGCAAGTCCTCCGAGTCTGAATCTGTCATGCTTGGAGGTTTTTTCTTTACCCCGTCTAATTCTTTGTGCAACCCTTGTTGTATCAGCAAATCCCTAACCTTCAATTTCCACAATGCGAAATTGTTCTTCCCAGTGAATTTATCCACCTTGAACTTTTCATTTGCCATTTTGGACATTTCTAGTTTTCCCTTCTTACTTAAACTTCGAACTAGGGTTTAAAAAAAATATTTCCCCTCTTTTGCTAGGGTTTATGATTTAAAAAAAGATTTCCCCTCTTCTGCTAGGGTTTATGATTTAAAATATTTCCCCTCTTTTACTAGGGTAAAAAAAAAAATTTATATTTTTCTCCCTTTTCCACTAAATCAATTTTTCAGAAATCTGAGCCCATTTTTTTTTTTTAACCAGCTTAAAAATAAAATTCTTCCACAGGAAAAAATAAATTCCTTCTATCAATCTATTCCCTCTATCAAATTGTCTTGAAGAAAATATATTGATGAGCCTTAATTTTTCATCTGAAGGCAACATAATTCTTCATAAAAAAAATACCTCTCTGGCAGTCGATTTCAGTCGATTTTTATCATCTGGATGCTAGTGTTAATCAAGAGACAATTTAGATGAGAAGGTGGAGGTTTTTTGATGAGCATACTCGAGAAGACTTTATGCTACAACCCCTTTTTCGCAGACTCGATTGAAATTTCTGCTACGACTCCTTTTTTCTCCGGCGTGTATGCTTCTCCCTGCACAACCAGCTTCTCTAGTATCCTTCGACGGCTCAACTGATCGACTCTTTTTCTCCAGGGGATGGAAATTACCCTTGATGCTCCTTTCTCCAGCAGATGGCAACGACCCTCGACAACAGACTTCTCTTCTCCTCTCTCAAGGTGGTTCTCCTTCGACGTTTCAATTGATCAGCTCTTTTTCTCCAATGGATGGCAATGACCCTCGATGCTCCTTTCTCTAGTGGATGACAACGACCCTCGACACTCCTTTCTCCACTCTCACGGTGATTACAACACGTTCTCTAGTGTGCATATTTTATTTTTGACAGTCAGACTCCTCTCTCACGGTGGTTACAGACGCTTTTCGATTTTGAATAAAGGCAAGGGTTTTTTTAATCCAGTGGAATCACAAATTTGTTATAAGTTCTCATACCACTTATTGAACTGGGAAATTCATTTAAATGGAAAAGGAAGAATAAAACTGAATGAGAAACTGAATTAAACATACACAAAAGGTAAACACATTAATTTACGTGGTAAAACCTTGACAGGGTGTTAAGGAAACCTCCACGTGGCAAGGGATTGGAAACTCTATTAATCAAATGATTCTCCACATTTTTCAAGCCTCTCGGGCCATCCAATTTAACCTGGGATATTTCGTTATTATAACTTCATTTCGTTATACTTCGAAATATCCTTTAATGAAGTTATTAGGGATTGGAAACTCTATTAATCAAATGATTCTCCACATTTTTCAAGCCTCTCGGGCCATCCAATTTAACCTGGGATATTTCGTTATTATAACTTCATTTCGTTATTCTTCATTTAGGGGCAATTGCTAATTTTATTCTTTTAAGGGAATACTTTTGTATGTTCTTGCTCTACTTCACACATAGGCTTCAACTGCAATCTTTGTTGCATCTTCTTCATCCATATGCATACTTGCATAATGGGTTTCAATTTTATAGTCTTCACCACCATCATCCACTTTTGAGTGGGATTCTCCAAACTATGTTGTCCTCTCAGAGTCTTGCTCATCTACTCTTAGATCTATGGTTGACTTCTTTTCTTGTGACATTACTAGTTGCTACATCTCACTCCCCCTTGCACCAAATTCTTCTTCCAAGATGTTCCATGCTTCCCTAGAAGTTGTAGTTCTTTCTACCTTGCACAATAATTTCATCAATTTCTTGTTGAATGAAACTTAAAGAGATGGAATCATTAAACATAAAAAGTGGTATAAAATCCACGCTACACCAATTAACCTCAATTTCTTCATTGTTTTCTACTAGATTGCTCATTCCTTGGCTATGGCCTAAACCTCTCGAAACACGACAACAATCTCTTTCTCATATTTTCATTTCCTTTTCTTTGTCTTCTGCAACCACACTTTGCGACACATGACTATTATTTTTCCTCTTTCTTATAGTTTCTTTCCTGATTGTATGAGACTTCCTTCTATATCACCCCTGAAAAAAAACATAATTTTCAATATAAACCCCTATAAAACACAATCTTCACCCAAAATACTTTTTGATGTACTAATAGACTTTACAAAGCCATAAAATTTCTTTCCATTCTAATAAAACCCTCCAAAAAAAATTCTTTATACCATGCACCTTTGTTTTTTTTAATATATAAAAAAAACCAAAAAAAAATCTTTTTATTAACCTCAAACCCTTGATTTTTTTTTCCAAACTCCCCTCCCCTTTTTTTAAACTTTATAAAAACTTTATTCCTTTTGCTTACAATAAAAGATTCCTTTTAAAAGGGATGGCCACGTATTAACAAATTTTCCTGTAAGTCAACCCTCGTGACCCTTTCCACCTACGTGAGTCCTTTAAACACTTTTGGCGCCCTTTAAAAATTACTTTGGATTAAAAATTTCTAACCTTCTATTTTGCGCACTCACGACTTTCACTCTTTTTAATATCTCACGGGGCTTGCGCGCCCCACCACAAAATATCTGCCCAAATTCCCGGATTTCAAGGAATCGTAAGTTTTTCACCTAATTGCGTAGTTTTTGTATTAACAAAGTGCAAATTTCACACCTCAATTACGCACTGTTATATTTTTAACGGCCTTCTTCATTTGGCCTTTTTCTTACTGGCTCTGCAAGCATCATTGATCTTGTAATTTTTACTCCACTTTGATGTCAATTTGTTGGAGAGACAGAGAAGAGAAACAAACAAATTAACACACATAAACCATAGTTGTTGCTTCTCTTCTCAATTTATCACATAAACTTGATTCAATTTGATAATTACAATAAACCCAGTAAAAATTATTTAGATATTTAGCAACTTATTCAAAATAACTCAACATACACACAGTAAATTAGTCTTTTCCAAATATAACTTAACTAAGACCCACTCGGCTTGACTCAGATAACTGACTCTCCTAAATTTATCCAACTCTGACATGGAGGAGCAATTATAATTTCCCACATATCTGAGGTAAAGTCATCTAATTTCAAATTTGTTGTCTAACCCCACTTCAAAATTAGGCTTCACTTACCCATCATTGCTGCGTCGTCAAAATCTCCATTAAACATATCATCTGCACCCATTTATTCAATCATCATGGGATTTTATGGCGAGCTTGAACACGTGTTTGAATATTGTTTCATTCTTCTTGCTCTCATCCATTGGTTGAAAATCGTAAAAAATGGCAAAAACGCTTTAACTCTGCTACAAGATTTTTCACCTCAACAAACATGTTGACAGGCATGTGACACTATGGGAACTCACATATCTCCTTCTCCAGGTGGTGGAATTGAAAGGCATATCTGAGTTTATGAAAACGGTTGGTTTTCTCACAACATTTCATCAATTCATGATCATGTTTAGGAAGTATGTGTTGCTGGTGTTTTGTTCATTTTGGGGCTTTTTATAAATCGATAAACAAATCTGGTGAAACATTTGAATATGGTTCATGAGCAGTACATCTAATCTACGCATCTTGCAATTAATCTCTCCATGCTATAAGGGTCAGTGAGACAATATCTCAAAATAAAATTCTTGTAGCATTTTTCCTTTTGATATATCTAACAACTTGTTCTTTACTTCAAATCATTTTAACTTCAGTATGCAGTGTCCTTGCATTGAAATTTTATCACAGGGCAATACATTGATTGAAGTTCAAAAACAAAAATTTATTGGTTGAAGTTCAAAAACAAAAATTTACAACTGTTCATGGGTAAATCGTGGTGAAAATTTGAGTCATGTGCGGTGCCCCGTACATTCAAGGTGATGTAATTATTAGTTACCTTAATTTTCATGCTCTTGCCTTAGCCTAACCGTTATTTGGAAACTTTTTTGGCAGTTTGTTTTTTAAATTTTAATGTATTAGAAATTATAAATGTGATATTTGAATTTTTTAATTAATTGAATTTATTTAAATATTTACAGACACATTTTGGAATTGGATTTATTTTTATATTCCAAAATATATTTTAAATATCAATTTTTATTGTCAAATTCAAAATATAAAATAATTCAAGAAACAATCCAAACCCATTTCTCTATGTAGTTATGTGTTATTTATACATAAGGTGTTTTTATGATGGGTTTGGATGCGAAAATTCAACCAATCAGAGGCTTCCATTTATGTTTGCCTCCAGCAAGTGATTTTTTACCACCTAGCACTCTCTTTTCAAAATATTATGTTAGTTCATATTTTTATTATTTTGGAATCGATTATAACTGATTTATATATATATTCACATACTTTGGTGGAAATACATTCACATGAAAGATAAATTATCCGGTTAATAGTATCTCTAATTTTAAGAGTGGCTCCAACCTCTATTCAATTTTTTGTGTACTTCTTTTAAGTTTTCCTATGGATTGGATTGACATGATTCTATTATACTCTTGCGAAGTATCTAGAAAAGTGGCATGAGGCCCTCCAAATTCCATTGAAACCCCAAACCTCTGAGTAGATCTAACATCCATGTCTACTTTGAACTCCCTTAGAGACTTCGACATTTGTCAAATCCAACAAATGTGGCCATGAAAACTTTCACACCATTGGAATATGAATTTCTAATGAAATGAAAGTAATTCGAGGCCTCCCCTTCATTTCTAGGATACTAGACTAGAACATTGAATAAGTATCGACTAGACCAATGGAATCAAACACGCGAACCAATTGTGAAACATAAGGAACAGGTTGTTGGGTTTCAAGACCTTGGAAAATATTGATCTCGTGCCTTGGCGGAAATTCGGGCCTTGCAACATTCTATGAAAGAGAAAAGACAACTATTCGGGCATGACACACCTCGGGCAATCTCTCTCACGACTTTGTGCTCATGCATAGGTTGTGAGTAGTGGGGTTGCCTCTTGGTGATTGCATTGGAGACTTTGGCATATCTTATCTGCATGCATTCAATAGTGATCTTTGTTTGTGGGGATATGATTTTCTCAAATATTATATTCTTTCACTGTACCTTTACATCTTTATGGGCAATTACTAATTTTATTCTTTTGAGGGAATAA